>JAQPPZ010010006.1:0-24863 GCA_028583015.1 Wollemia nobilis
TCAAGAAATTTCAAAAACAACAAAAATCATCAAAAACAATAAAAATTTGCAGTTTTAGGCATACTTAAATTCATCAATAAAGAGATCTTCTCGCACCTCATCTTCATATTCACCAAAATCAATCCATCAAAAATAAAAAAATATGTAGTTGCATTAAGCATTGCATCCATACATTGCATATTTGTGGTCATACAGGTCAAAGGCACCATAGGCTGTAATTGTTCTGCTAGTCCATCTTGTTCCACACTGTTCCATTTCACAAAAATAGCGAAAAAACCACGCATTGCTTTTTACCACACTAGAGTCAGTGGTCTTTTAATGTATCAAGAGTTTTCGTGATTCGGTCATCATTTTGCTCTTTAGCCATGAAATGTATCAAGTCAAATAGATTTTACGAAGGTAGAGTTACACTTGAAATACACCTTGTTACGTAACATCCCAACACAAATTAAAACACATAAAAATTCCCAAGTTGTGTGAACAAAAGATGAAACCTAAACAATAATCCAGGTCACTATAAGCGAAATGGTTATCTTGCTCATCCCCCTGTGCGAATGGTTCTAGAATGCCGAGAATTGAAAAAAGGACGAGCTCTTTCATATCCATTCACCTCCACATACAGTGGTTTTCACCACTACCAAATCCCAATCATAGTTGATTCCCAAAGTTGTAAGGATTTGTACTACACGTCCCTACCAAGGATGGGTAGTCATCCACAAAACCTAAAGGGATCAACACCATTCAAAAACAAAATTCCAACAAATCATCATCCTAACACTTTCCATTCACCTTTGGTCTCCAAGTTGTAAGGATTCGTACTATCCGCCCCTAACCAGGATGGGTAGTCATCCCCAAGACCTAACAGATCAATGCCCTTGCTCCATAATCTCCATCATCCCCTTGGTCCCCAACGTCATAAGGATTCATACTATCTGCCCCTAACCAGAATGGGTAGTCATCCCCAAGGCCACAAGGATCAAAGCCATTCATAAGATCAATTTCAAAATACACAAAACCAAAATCAAATAACAGTGGTTATCACCACTATTCAAAATTCTTGCTCAAAAAGAATTAATAAACAGTGATCTTCATCACTATATAGACGAGCAACTTTCTCAACCATTAACCCAAAAAATATCCTGAACTTGAATCCCTGGAAATCTCAGCATTCGAAAACCATCTAAGTGATCCTCATTACAGGTTTGGTTGATAGCCTATCTGGAAATGGTGGTATCCTACCCGCATGACGATATGTCTGTCACATTCACTTTGCGTATGTGCAGACCAATGTTTGCATAAGGATGAGCTAGCTTATGGTATCCTGGATAACATCGTAGATTAATCTAACTAAATACAACAAAGGAGTTAGTGGAGCTAATTAGGTGATCCTCGATACAGGTTTGGTTGAAAGCCCATCCTGCACTGGCGGTATCCTGACAAATACCACATAAATGAACTCAATTGCACACACAGGGATGTGAAATAACTTGGTCAAAAACAAGTCCGATTCATACCTTGTTCAAAATTCTTGTAAGATAAAGTACAGTCATGGCTAGTAAGTTAAAACCGTCTGAGTCTCAGAAAACCTTGGCTACATTTCTAAACCATTTTCATCCTTACAATACCATCAGAAAATACAAAAAAAAGAAAAACCACATGTATACATACAAAGTCATGCATCACAGCAATCGCCTAAAAATACAAAATAAAGGAACTCTAAAAAGTCTATGGTGCCATAGCCAAACATCACAAAGTCCATACATCCATTTCATTTCTGCATATCACATATAAATCACAAACATTTGCATTCATCATGCATCCATCAAAATAAATCAACATACAACAACCAAATTTATCATACCATATGCATCCATCAATATAAAGTAGCATGCATCCATCAACATTAATCATTCTGCATAACATAAAATAATGACATATACACAAAGAAAGAAAATCAAAACAACAAAAACATCACAAAAATATAACACAAAAAAATACGCCATAAGTTTTCGGACACGAGTGCTCTTGCACTTAACCTCTTGGCATAGAAAATTGATGTCGGGGCTCAAATTGTCATTTTCCCACTTCCCCAAGAAGGCTACCATAGCTGGACCGCTCCACGGAAAGACGGGTTTTTGATGATTTCACCTCATTATGGCATCACCAAAAGGGTTAACACCCACCAAAAATAGGTCCAAATGTCGAGAAATTGCACGTGCTTAAATAGTAAAACATCTAAAGGCACCCTAACCTAAGTCATCTTGGGTCAAGCGACTCGTCGCTTTTCTCATGAAGGTAATTCCCTCATCGATTCGTCGCTTGAGGGGGTAGTCAGAATTAGTCACCAATCAACAAGCACACACACAATCAAGGCAATGGCATGCATTCAAAGAATCATTGACAAAGACAATCACGCTCCTGCTTGGGGTAGTAAACAAGCAATCATCAAATTGATCAAACACTTGGCATTCGTGAATCATGAACACAAGGTTCCCCTATGGATAAAAGGTTGTGCCCTTTGCCTAATCATGACTGATCAATGTCCAAGATCAAGTCACACCTCACCAAAATAGGTTAACACTTGAAATCAAATTCCTTAGCTCATTAGAAGCAAGGATTCAAGAATGCATGCCCTTTCCATACTTGGGGCATCAAAAGTTGGTTAGGTTACCAAGAAACCCTAATCATTAGTGCTTTGGTTATCTATTTTTGCTTAGCACTGCATCACCCGCAATGCTTCCCAAAAAGGGGCATATGTAGACACCAAAACATCACCAATCCGATTAAGTGACTACAAACACTGATCGCATTGACATACACAGCTTTCAGGGCAGCCCTCAGAGGTCAAACAGTGGTCCTAGCCACTTACATAGCAGTTCAGAAGGTCAAAAAGTAAAGCAAGCCTTTATCAAAACAAAGCCTTCATCAAAGCAAGCCTTTATCAAAACAAAGCCTTCATCAAAGCAAGCCTTTATCAAAACAAAGCCTTCATCAAAGCAAGCCTTTATCAAAACAAATCCTTCATCAAAGCAAGCCTTTATCGAAACAAAGCCTTCATCAAAACAAAGCTTTCATCAAGACAAAGTCTTAATCAAAAGAAGGGCCTCGACCGAAGTGTCACGATATTGCAACATTGTGATATCGCGACATCGCGATATCATGACACTTCGACACCCAAAACAAAGCTTTGCCCGAAGTGTCGTGATATCACGATGTCGCGATATCACGACACTTCGGCGCCCAAGGCCTTGCCTTGGCCGAAGTGTCGTGATTTCGTGACACTTCGGCGCCCAAGGATTTGCCTTGGCCGAAGTGTCACGATATCGCGACGTCGCGATATCGCGACACTTCGGCACCCAAGGCAAGGCCTTGGCCGAAGTGTCATGATATCGCGACATCGCGATATCGTGACACTTCGGCACCCAAGGAAAGGCCTTGGCTGAAGTGTCACGATATCGCGACGTCACGATATCGCGACACTTCGGCATTTGTGTTGGGCGGATTTTTAAACATTCAAAGGTGACACGTCAGCATTCAAAGGTGACACATCAGCATTCAAAGGCGGAATTCAAACAATTAAAGGCAAACATTAAAACATTTAAAAAATGATTTAAGGTGGGCTTTAGACAACTGGCAGTGACACCACAGTCAGTTGCGTGGGCCGTTGAAGGACTGTCACAGTGGCATTAACGGAAGCCCGAGTCGTGGAGGACTTTCCTCTCTCGAGGAGACATGACCACCATATGGCACCTTTGACCAACGCATGGCGCTTATGCATGACATTCAAGGAGACCCCCTGGGTCTATAAAATGGTGGATTTTTCCACCCAAACGGAGGTTGGCAGGGATTCGAAAGCAACGAAGTGCTATCAAACTAAAAGGCTCAATTACTTCATTTATGATTCATTTCTTCTACACTCTTGATCTATTTCACACAGGAGGTTAGTGAGTGGTTTCTAGATGCATGGATCCAAACCTTAGAACCCGACAGTGGACAACAGTATTCCATCCATTCGACGATAACTCAACCTAAGAGATTTCGAGTCCTTCCCTAGTGGATCGACGTCGAGATCAAGTTCCAACGACGGGCGGCCCGCTTGGGCGCCCCGCACGCGTTCCTATGTTTCAAGTTATTGTATTCTATCATATTGTATTCTCTAATGTTTAAATGTCTATCAGATTCAAAAGACATTGCTCTTAGTTTATTTCAATCTATTTCGATATCGTGTGCTCATCTTACCTTACGCTTTATGTTGTCGAAATAACTCATGTTTTACGATAGAATATATCTTGCACTATGCTGTAAGTCGAATATATATTGCTACATTCAAGCATATCTTGCAGTTAACAGTGTTCGAATACATATTCTAGAAGGCATTTTACCGGCAAATAGTATCGTGTTTTAGTCGATTTCTGGTTCTTCATTGACCTACAGATAACAGTGACTGTTTTATTAGCAGCAACCTTTATTCTTTTGTTTATTTTTAACACAGGTGCTACTAAACAGTTTACTATTTCTTTGAATGCAGGAAGAACAGAAGCAAGCAAGGATTCATCAGCATAAGCGACGACAACACTGGCCCACCCGTTTCAAATGTGGGCATGCGAAAAAGAAGATCACTGTTCATGATTGTAACTGAAAATATGTAACTGAGGAGATGCATTGTAACCGAGTTGGAATCAAATTAATAAAAAGGGTTGTGCTCCTACTTCTGATTTGATTATATCTGTGTTATTTCATGCATCAAGCTATTTGGTTTACATTGCAATTAGTGTTTCTTTTATTTTCGGAATCTCATGCTTTCAAGAGCTATTTCAAAAATAGAATTTGGAGTATAGATGTTTGATAGTATCCATGAGAAATTAGAATTATTATTTTGAAACATGATAATAAGGATTCTATCACTAGAATGGATTAATTTCCCTTCAACCTTCCTGGAGTCCCAAAGGTACATAAGGCCTCTTGATGCCCCTCTTGTTGGGCTAAAAGCAAACTCACATCTGCTCCAAATTTTGTTAATAGTTGGGACAATATTAAGTTGATCAAGTTTAGTTTCTTGTAAAATAAGAATGGTAGGTCTTATTTCTTTTCTTAATGAGATAATGAGCCTTTGTATAGCTAGCCCATTCAAACCTCTCAAATTCCATGAGAGGAGCTTTATTTTGAAGTCTTGAAAGATTTTTTACCTCCCTTGCCAACAACGTTGGGAAGTTTGGTGATTTTTGCATCATCCTTGGCTTGGGAGCTGACAAGGGGAAATAAAGTCTTTTGAATACATACAATATTATTATCTAAATAATATGGAATTTTAAATTATGAAATATATTATAATTTAGATAGATACAATATTATTATTTAAATTATAATATATTTTATAATTTAAAATTCCATTACTATAATTTATAACTATATAATTTGATCTCATATTATCTCTTAATGACACACCCGTGAATCATGAAGCCAAATATAATCCATATATAATATTTGTTCCTATTTTTAAATGCATAAGGTTAGTAGTGAGACTTCTATACTTCCTCCCATAAAATCCATCCTTGTGAATTCTTTTTCCTAGTGCAAGTATGGTGTAAATATATTTGTAACTTTCCATGTTAAACTTCTTCATCATATCATGTATATATTTGGATTTTCAACTGAATATTCCAATATATATTTGATGTACATCCTTGAGAATAAAATAATTTAAAATTACATTATTTATTTATTTAGTATTCTATTATAGTATATGTAAAACATGGTTTCCACTCATGCTTTTATAAAAATATGATTGTTTGTCTCTCTTTATTTGCACCAAAATTTTCTAATATTTTCCTTAACCATACTTATGTAGCTACTATGTACATTGATTCTATTGTTATATTTTTGCTATAGGTTGTTTCTTTAGACTCAAAATTACCAATTTATTTTCTTGTGAGAAAATAATCTTGATGTGCCCTTCCGATCATCAATTAAGGCTCCCTAGTTTTGGTTTCTATATCAAACTAATACAATATAATTATCTAAATTATAATAGATTTCATAATTTAAAATTCCATTACTATTATTTAAAACTATATAATTTGATCTCACATTATCTTTTAATGGCACACTCATGAATCATGAAGCCAAAGATAATGCATATATAATATTTTTTCCTATTGTTAAATTCATAAGGTTAGTAGTGAGACTTATATACTTCCTCCCATAAAATCCACTCCCATTATCCTTGTGAATTCTTTTTCCTAGTGCAAGTATGGTGGAAATATATTTGTAACTTTCCATGTTAAATTTCTTCATCATATTGTATATACATTTGGATTTTAAACTGAATATTACAATATATATTTAATGTACGTCCTTGAGAAGCAAATAATTTAAAATTACAATATATATTGATTTAGTAATCTATTATAGTATATATAAAACATTATTTGCACTCATGCTTTTATAAAAATATAATTTCTTGTCTCTCGTTTTTTGCACCAAAGTTTTCTAATACTTTTCTTAACCATACTTATGTAGCTACTACGTACATTGATTCTATTGTTAAGTATTTTGCTATTGGTTATTTATCTAGACTCAAAATTACCAATTCATTTTCTTATGAGAAAATAATCTTGATGTGCCCTTCCTATCATAAATTAAGGCTCCCTAGTTTTTGTTACTATATCAAACAAATACAATATTATTATCTAAATTATAATAGATTTCATAATTTAAAATTCCACTACTATAATTTAAACTATATAATTTGACCTCACATTATCTCTTAATGGCACACTCATGAATCATGAAGTCAAAGATAATGCATATATAATATTTTTTCCTTTTGTTAAATGCATAAGGTTTGTAGGGAGACTTCTATACTTCCTTCCATAAACTCCACTCCCATTATCCTTGTGAATTCTTTTTCCTAGTGCAAGTATGGTGGAAATATATTTGTAACTTTCCATGTTAAACTTATTCATCATATCGTGTATATATTTGGATTGTCAGCTAAAGATTACAATATGTATTTGATATACCTCTTTGAGAAGCAAATAATATCTCAAAATTGAATCACTCATTTATGAATTATTATACCATGGATTATTTAAACTATCTATTCATTCTTGATGAATTATTTAAAAATATTATATCATAAGCATACAAATAAATAATAAAAAAATCACCATCATATTTTTATAGTATAAAATAACCTTAATTTATAAATAATACACAATTTAAAAAGTACACATAAATTTTTTAATCATATATCCTAAGTGCTTGTTTGAGTCCATATAATATTATTTTTTCACTTGTAGATATTTCCTTCTTTACCTTTCACTTCAAATCCTTGTGGCTATACCACATGCATTTCTTATTCAATTGTCCTATTCAAGAATACACTCTTTATATGGAGTTGATATATACTTCATAATTTTTTTACACAACCAATTCTAATAATATTTTTAATGTGTTTTTCCATGTAATAGGTTTACATATAGCATCATAATATATCCTATGTAGTTGTAAATACCCATTTTTCTATAAAATTCTTTTATACCTTTTAATTTATCCACCATAATTGCACATTGTCTTGAACAACCACTTCACTCCAACTATATTATTGTTCTCTAGATAACCAAATTATCATTTTCTTAATTGCATTCAATTCCTCTTTTATGGATTTGGTCCATACCATTTTTGAGATATTTACTCAAAAACTAAGGGCTCTACTTCAATATTGCATAACAAAGAGTGGTTCACCACATTATGTCATTTTTTTTTGAAAGTGTGCTTGGCTTCTTGTGAAATTCCTATGAAAAAAATTACCAATACATAAAAAATTGGATGTCATTATAATGTTCTCTATCCTTTTGTGCTTGTATTTTAAGAAATGCTTTTGTATCCACATGACATGTAACATGCAAATATCTTGAATTATAATTTTATTTTTAGATTGTATTTTTTGGTCCATTTATTATTCTTTCATAAAAATACACATTTGTAGAACAATTTATTACAGATATTTAGAATCATAAAATATCTACATGGTTTACTTTCTTCATAATAATACATAAAAATAATGCTTAACTCTTGGGATCTAACTTCTTTATTTAACTCTTGGGATCTAACTTCTTTATTCAACTCTTGGGATCTAATTTCATGTTTTTCCCCTTGGATTTACTAGTGCACATCTTGTGGGACTCATATTTTAAGTTTAAATTTAGTTTGAGAGAGGTTTTTGTGGTTCCCTGCTTAGGGGACCCACTATGTAGTTGTTAGTGGATTTTTTTAATGTGTTTCAACAATTTTAAGTTTTTCTTCAACTTATGGATTGTAGTTTCCAATTTTTTATTGACATTCTATTTGGTACCCTTACACCCCTATTTCAATTTCAAATATTTCCATTTGGTGGTAAATCATAATTCATTTCTCCTAGCTTCTACTTGGGTGGGAACCACTAATTTTTTAGTTCTCACTCATATCCTTGCATTTCAATTTATATCCTATTATTTTGGAGGCTTCTTGGGTAAGATACACATATTCTAGTTCTATTCCTAGATCTCTACCTTCTTTGGTATCCAATCTTGATCTGTTTACATATATTGTTTCTTGTTATTATTTGGAGCTTGGATTATGGGCCATATAGATGGATCTAATCCTATTTGGTTTTTATTAGTTTCTCCTTAGATGCTATGGTTTATAGTTTTAAAAGTTTTATGGATCCTTTAAAAATCCTTTCTTTTACCTAATAAAAAAACAAACACCAACTACCATAAAATAACTTATCGAAAGTTTTTTTACATACCATAATTCATGTGGAGTCAAATTTATTAGTACAAATATGATATTTATATTAAATGTGTATGCTAATGTTGCACATAACTACTTTTGATTAATTATTACTTAAATATTTTGTTATTATAATCCTTCCTTCCATTCTTGTGATTATCCTACTCTCAACTTATTTATATGAAAAATATATTCTTTCTTCCTCCATATTTACTTTTCTTTATTTTAGATTCTCTTTCATGGTGGTCATACCTCTTAAAATAGTTTCACTAATAATTATCTTATCTACTAATTTACCTCTATCTCTTGTACTGGATCCTCCTCTTCTACCTTTACCTCTTCCCCTTGTAGGATTCTAATTATGTTACTCCTCACTTTATACTTAGGAACCAAAGCTTGATATTGTCTAATTTTTATTTAACACTATAGCCTTCAAAGAAAAATATTGCTCCAAGTTATTTTCTTTACTATTTTTAATTATTTCTTCATTTGATATAGTCGATCCCACAACTTCATTAAAACTTAGCTTTTTTTAAATATTTACTACCTTCAATAATAATTTCATAATTATTACACTTTGATACCAATGTTCCTAAATGTCTTTGAAAAACATCTCCCTAGATTGGTGCTTCCCCATAAATACTCATATTTAAACAAGATTTCATATACTATTGTAGTATGATGTTCCACATTCCCATTATATTAAATTATTATATTTTCATATACTCTTTTCCACTTATGTAATTTTTTTGATGATTAGACTCTTAATAGGTTCTTTTCAAAGTGTCCAAAGCACCACTGGTAGTCTTAATGCATATTTTTCTCAAAAAATACATGCATTAAGAGTTGATTATATGTGATACAAAGTCAAGATATATTTTATTTGTTCTTTATACATATTACTAATTTAGATGAATCATAAATATACTCCAATCTACTAGTTATTTATATCTATATACCACATCATTTTATATTTCCTTGGCAATCAATAAGAGCGTCATCATTTTGAACCAATAGTTTTAATTTTTAACTTTAAATCCTAGTATTGGTAGTAAATAATTACCATGATTCATGCAAAATAAATTAATAATATACATTGTTCTATGCTAAAAAATTAAAATCTAAATTCTTTAGTTAAAAATAATCCAATCCTTAAGTTGTTATATAGTATCAAAATTTCAAGATCTAAAAATAGTATGTCGGGCATCATGATAATCTAATATATAAATTAGGATATCATAGAAATTAAGTGTGAACATAAAGCACATTTACACACCCCAATAGAAAAAATGCAAATTCAAAAAATAATTTACTTCAAAATATCTACATACTACTTCAATAAATGCACTCTAATTAACTTGATTATCTTGACATATACTTGAAGATATTATTTTATCTTTAAATATTCAAGTGAATATTATTTTATTATTCACTCACAACTTCAAATTTTCATGTTGATAATTTTTTCCTATTCTAATTATACTCACATCAACAAAAATGATAATGTATAGAGTGATTTATGATATAATGGTAAGTACCATAAATGGAAAAATTATCTCCAAGATAAGATATCATATATGCACATACTACACTTTACAAAAGTGTCATTTAGTATCCATGACTAATCCTTTTACTATATCTGCAATGTTACACTTAGGATGTATTTTTTCCATCCATATATTGATATATATTTCCTCCAATGGCAACTTGATATATATCCAAGTACCTCTTAGTAAACAATGAACTATTCCTCACAACACATTTAGGTCTTGAGAATTTTTTTTTTATTGTGCTACATGTTCTACATATATAAAGGTACTCATGATTTCATATATAATTACATTTTTTATCACCTTGTTATATTTTTTTCATATTATCTAGAAAAAAATAAATAATAAAAGTAAATGACAGTCTCATTTCTTTGTTCAAGTTGTCATAGGTCTTATTGCATGCACACTAGTATCATATATTCATGTGGGTTCAACTCTTATAGTTTCATATAATAATTTAAAATTATTAGTTATTCATATTCCTCAAATCAATAATGTTAACTATTCAACTTCTTCAAATATAGAAAATAATAATATCATTATTAGCAATTAAATACTTCTTAGTTGATATTATAACACTGAAGTTTGAAAAATATAAATTTATAGATAAAAATTAAATACTTAGTTCACATTGTGGATAGTATAATTTAATTTTTAAAATGAAATATTACTAAATCCAAGAGTAAAGACACATAATTTATAATCAATATTCATAACAAATATTTCATATTTTATAAAGGAAAAAATAGAATATTAGAAAAAACTAAAAAAAATTTAAGTCAATTAAAATTACTTAATTTAGTATATTGCAAGTGTGGCACATTGGTGATTGTGAATAACTCCTTCCATTTGAGAGATCTTGAGTTTGAATCCCTATATAGATGTGAGACCATGTAGACACATAAAAATATCTCATGGATTCCATTTAGATAGTGGTACACCCATATGGGATGGCATTGTTGACCACCTAAGAGTGGCTCAAGAGGTTTCTATTTACCCAAGAGTTTGTCCTTGGAGGGACAATGTAAAGGTTTGATCTTTGGCTTTTTTTTTTGAGGTTCAAGTTTCAGATCATGATGTGTGTGTTTGTGTATTAAATACCCTATTTTTAAGATCATATCTCTCCCTTATGGGTGGTCATGGTGGGATGGGGATGCCTAACCTTGAGCATCGGTCATAGGAGTTTCTCACACTAACCAAATCACTCCAAAAAAGAATTCATATAATTATTTCCTTCCAAACCAATGACAAACTAAATATAAATTATTTTAAAATTTTAGGACTAATACATATACATGTAAAAAATAAAAAATAAAACCCCATGGAAATAAAAAATGTTGGAGGTGTTTAAAATATCTATAGGATGTTTAAAAAAAGTAGAGTCAATAGATATTATTAGACAAAAATGAATAATATATTTGCATAAATATATATTTTTGAACTATTTAAATTCATCATAAGTATGCTAGTATGATATATGAGTATTCTAAACAACTTCTTTTGATACTTCATCTTAAAATATTTTCAAAATTTTAAGAACACATTTTAGATAACAAATTTGAAATAAAAGAATTAAAAATATCATTAAAAGCATAAAGAAGAGTTATAACTAATTTCAAATATCAAAAAAATATTTTAGAATAATTAAAATATATCCAAAGAGCCTTTATTTCTTTTTTTTTTAATTTTGTGGATGATGGTATTTTGAAAGGGTCCCCAAATATTTTACAAAATGGGTTTTAAAAAGGTCCCCAAACCGTTTACAAATACACCAATATTTTCAACTACAACCCAAATTTGAGTCCAATACAAGATGAATCCATAATTGAAACCAAAGATAATTAAAGATTGCCCATAGAGGAGACCAAATGATAATGAAATAATATTGAACCCAAAATAACAAAAATGAGTTTTGAAAGGAACTCAAAACCTTTTACAAATGGATCAAATACAAACATAGAAACCGAGACCACTCCTAAAAAATTCAATAAAAAAATACAATCCCATTTAGAAAAGGCCCAAAAATAGCAAACTTGAAAAGCACAAAACCACCTAGAAAGGGTCTAGGAAATAATTCAACAAAAAGAGCATTCATCCCTCTCAAAAATGAAAGAGGATTTCCAACCAAAGGAGCATCAATCATTGAGGAAAGGGTACCCATGGAAATTGCACCAATAGACAAAACTAAGGAGAAAAGCTACAACAAAGGGATTTGAAACTAGAAACACCACCAACAACTAGAACTAGAAATCCTAGAAGGTGGATATACAGTAAACAGAGACCTCAACAAGCCACAACGTATCCCTATGAAGAAGCTAGCAGATCCAACAAGCCCACACTCCTACTAGCCATCACCAACAACATGACTGCACAACTAAAAAGGATCCAACACCAACAAATCAACAATTTTTTGATCTTGAAGAGGGTTAATATTTGGATTGCTTGAAGCCCTCTACATACACCCACAAAAAAATGGACCAAAGAACTCAAAAAAATAAATATTTGGAAGCCCTAGGAGTGCTTTAAAAACCATAAAACCACCCAACCAAAGGATTTGGATCATACTATTGGTCTACCCCCAGCAACCTAAACCACCAGTGAGAATGGCTAAACAAAACTAGCAAGTCTCTACTAACTATAAATACATGAGGTCTCCATTAAAAAGCATTCAAAGAAGAAGCAAAACCAAAGTATATCATGGAGAAGCCCATACATACACCATTGCAACCAGCCACCAAATCATAAGAGGGAAAAACCTGCCAAAATATAGGACTTTGCAACCCATAGTAAAAGAAACTGGAAAGACTTCCCATATTACTAGTAGTTGAGGTGGATCCATCAATTTACCAACCATCCCAAGCTCCCCAAGTAGGGTTCTAGCTAACCCAACCTTATTTATTGCAAACTAAAATGAGAAAACAATCCCATCAACCAGATACCTTCTCTGCCTAAAGGGATCTCCACCAGGTTGCAAATTCCCACTTCTTAAAATCTCAACCTGTGTAAGATCACACAAAGCTGTAAAACCCTATAATTGTAAAGCCTATTTTTATTTTCTTCAAATTATTGTTTTTCCTCATTCAAATCTTCATTTTAATTTTATAATAGATAGAATCTTCATTTTTTAATTGAGTAATGATTGGTTTTTAAAAAGGACTTGTTCCCTTTTTACATTGGGTAAATATGAGGTTTTGAAAGGGACCTATTATCTTTTACAATGCTTTCCCCTATATTCCCAAAATTTAGCATTTTTACTCTATTTCATTTATAATTCAAATCATAGTTGATTTATACTCCCTTCTTATCAACATAGCATTTATAGTTATATCCAAAATTGTGTTGAAATCACTTGAATCAACTTAATAGTGTCTCTACTATCCATACTATGTATTTCTATACTTCTACTTTTCTTTTAATATCTTATCATATTTTTATTCTACTTGTATACTAATTCAAAATATATATACTTGTAACTAACCATTTCCACCCCTTGTTGATGATTTCCACTGTCATTTGGTCTTTGGATTTGTCAAATTGTGCCAACACACACACACACACACACACACACACATATATATATATATATATATATATATATATATATATATATATATATATATATCTTCCCAAGCTATGAATTACCCTCCAAATCCCCCCTATACTTCTACCTTAAACCATTGGTGGTTCTTCCATGTTCCTCTGATTATTTTCACTGCTTTTTCGCTAGTTAACTTTATTTCCTATAATAGTAAAAAGGTTTTTTTCCTAGTCTGAATAAAATATTTGAGAAATATTTATTTGGTAAGTGTGTTTAGTCCCTTTATGTTCTAAGGGATTATATTAATTTCTTAATGCAAGGTGTGCTAATGCCATCACCAAGTAGTATTGTCATTTGAATTCTATTAGCCACTTCTTTGTTTGTCTCCTTCTTTAGTTTGTTGGCTTTGGATAGTCTACCTATTGGAGATTTTTCCTAGCCTAGGTATTGCTTGATATCCTATATTGATATTCTAACTAATGTTATCTCAAATTGAGTCTTTATATTGCTCTCTTATAACACCTCAAATTTATATATTTTTTCTAATTCTACCTCTAGTTGAGATTATTTAACAAAATATACCTTTTCATCTGAACTTGATAATAAAT
The DNA here is from genome assembly GCA_028583015.1 of Wollemia nobilis. Lineage (NCBI taxonomy): Eukaryota > Viridiplantae > Streptophyta > Pinopsida > Araucariales > Araucariaceae > Wollemia > Wollemia nobilis. The sequence continues at coordinate 14,472 of JAQPPZ010010006.1, forward strand.
AAATTCTTATATTTTGATTTGTATTAACTCTTTAAACATTAATTTGGTGGTTAACTACAACTCTTGGGTATTCCTTCGCCTTAGTTAAAATATATTTCTCATTAATTCTTATTTTCTCTAAGGCTTGTGTTATAGTGGGCTCTATCTGCAACGTCTCACTTCATCTTTCATTACTAGCCTTGGTCTTTTCTACTTTACAATGTACAAATATTCTACTATCTATTATTATTTTATCCCTATTCTAGCTACTTATTATTTTTTATACTTCCTATTTCTTGTCAAACTTTGAAGATTAAATATTCTTTTCTTTGACCACGCACTTGGAAGGTACTTTATTAGTCTATTCTATCTCCTCCTAGGCATTCCTTATGAATTTTTACATAAATTATTCTAATTTATCATAATGAAATTCTATATGACATATCTTAATATAAGTTTTAAAATAAAAAGGAAGGTTTTCATAATCTATATATTGGAAGTGTGTGTCCACCTTTGGCTCTAGAGTGAGATTTTAGTGAAGCGAGTTACTTACGTCTATCCTAGCACATATTATCTCATAGACCACTTTGGATTGTTGCTCCATCGTGGTTTCATAGTTGATAAATTATGCTATGGAGTTTGAGATGGACCTTAGTGCTCCTAGGTTTGAATATTTGATACGTAATATAAACAATCAGATCCAAATAGAGGTAATCCTTATTTTTTTTGTTCAAATCAATTCCCATCACCCACCATCTAAGATGGATTTCTATATTATTATTTAACTGTGCTCTACTAAGGACATGCTACATGTATTCGATGGCTATGAATATAGCTTGTAATAATTCTCTATGAAGTAAATAAATGTCTACATACCCTTTGACTCCTTACTTCTCTATAACCCATTTTTTATAGTAGATAACCCCATCCAAGGGCCTAGAAACTTTTCAATCATACATTTTTTCATTCTCTCCAACATTTTTTTCCATTAGATCATCATCAAAGAATATTTAAATACCTTCTTTGATTGCTTCATTATAGGATTTGGTCGATTATGCATCTATGACCTATTTTGACCTTGTAGCTTCACTGCCTAAGATAAATTTTCTTGTTAAAACTGTTTGCTTCTCATATTTGTTTTCATATTTATTTATTTGATTCATTCCTTGTACTTTGGATTACAATTATCTAAGAATTCAACTACATGAAATTTGCATCCATGGATTCCCAACAAACTCCTTATCTATTCATTGTGTTGGATCCAAAAACATTTCTTCTCATTGGAAAATCTCTAATAATATTGATGTTTTTGATCACTTGTAGATAACATAAATAAAAATATTCTTCGTAAATAGAATCAAACCCTAGTTGATCATAAGTTTTTATATTTTAGATATAAAACTATATATTTTGATTGGTAGATCAATGATTTTGGTCATCACACTATATATTTTGAAATCCACTCTTTAAACCATAATTTTCATGCTATAATTTTAACAAGTGCTCCTCAAAACTGTTATTAAGAATATTTTTTTATCTTTGAACTTGAAACCCTAGCCATCTCATAGATCTATAATTTTTGGCCATTGCACTCCAATATTCAAGACTTAACTATCTCATAGATCTACAGATTTTGGCTGATACACTTTGATCCTCAATCCATAGCCATAATGCTATACTTTTTTATAGTTACTCTTCAAACCCTTGCTAAAATATTTATCTCAAGCAAATTTGATAGTCACTCTTAAAACCCTAGCCACCTTGACAAAAAAGAGAAAGCTTTAACTTACAATGTTTATCACCTAAGTGAATGATAGATCTATAAAGTTTTAGTAGAAACTTTATCTTTGATCAATAAACCCTAACTACCTCATAAATTTATAGTTTTAGCCATCATATTCCGATCTTCAAGCCCTAGCCTTATCATAGATCTACAAATTTTTGGAAATAATTTATATTCTATAATTTGGGTTATGTAAATGTATCCTCCAAGATACATACCTAGATTAAATCATGTGCAATTTATATAGCGATTCCATGCATTGTAATAAATGGACAAGTGTCCATGTGCAAGTTGTACATGTGCAAGGTATCCTATGCCCAACTAGATAGAATGTTGGGCAAGCATCCTATTTTACATATATAAGGATGGCCTCTTAGATATATAGAGGGGGCAGTTAGGAGACATTATTCGATAGCGTAGGTTAGTGGATTGTATTTCATGCCATTTACTGGTGATGGATATGATGTAGATCTATAACTTTGTTAATGGAGTGCTCACTTCCTCCATAGCTACATTATAATATTTTATATGTTTTATATTTTAGCATACTTCAATCATCTAACATATTTACTTTCATGTATGTTATTTTGCATCTTGTGATTGTTATCTCTAATAGCTCATTCATCAAAATCTAATAGTGGTATTAGAGATATAGTAGATCTAGTCTATGCAGGTCAATAAGAAAACCACCATTGTTGGTTTGCTTGAGAGTTTGTCAAACTAATGCACCATTGGACTGGCCACTGGCAAAAGATCTTAGGATTATCTAGGTGGTATATTTTGGGAGAGTCACAAATATAGGACTGAAATGATTCTTAATTTTAGAAAATACTGAGATCAATTTTGTCTAGAGTATTTTCGATAGAGTTGTTATAAAAACTAGTGAATACTAGGACTCAACATTTCAATCCACTAGATTTATGGATCATCTAGTGAATATCATCCAGATCATCTGGAATTTTTTAACTAGTGCCTAAAGTTTCTTTTGTTGCAAGAAATTAATCATAAGATTTTCACACTCCTCCTATGATAAAAATTTAGGAGACTACAACTTCATTACCCAAATATCGATGTACCCTCATAGTGTAGAGGTTATTTCATCGTGTGAGAGAAGAATAATGTGGAAGAAGAATTCTAGTGAAGGATCGTGGTGAATATAGGAGACTAAAGATCTCCATTGTTGGATTGTAGAAATCTATACTTGAAGAACAAGCCACAATAGCCTTGATATATAAATGCCATAGAAGCCTTGCAGAAGAAGAAATACAAGTCTTATATTGAAAAGGCCACAAAAGCCTTGATATTGAAAAGGCCAAAGTAGCCTTGATACTAAAAAATGCCACAAAAGATTTGGTACTAAAAAAGGCCATTAAAGCCTTGTTCCTGAAGAAGAATTTGAGAAGAATATATGATTCAGAAGTAGATAGAATATTCAGTGAGTTGGGATAATTTCTACAAGAAATTTATGAAGAGCATATTCTTAAGAATTAGCTTAATTCTAAAGCAAAAAAGAAGAGATCAGGAGAAGATCTCATTGAAGAACTTCTAATATTGGAAGAAGGAGAAGAAGGACTAGGAGATTCCTACTTGAAGCTAGAAGTAGTAGAATCAAAATATCTAGGATAATATCTCACTACCAACACTTCTAGAAGTAGAAGGTTGAAGAAAGATCTAAAGGAATACCATCAGAAGCTACCAGATAAAAGATCCTAAGAAGGTCTCATTGAGCATCTAGGAAAGGCTAGGAGATATTTGTTGAAGATCAAGAGAGTTCTTTGAGAACTCATTGGATAAATACATTATCTAGGTGAAGTCCTTGATAGTGAAGGACTTGGGAAAACTATCACCATTCAACAACAAGTCCAAGAGGAGAATTTTGCAAGGATTTCCAAATACTAGAAGAAGATCCTACTTGAAGTCAAAACTCAACAAGAAGACTTGAAGATAGAATAAGCTCACAAAATATTTGATATTTAAATATTACCTCTCATGGTGAGGAGGCACCACCATAGAGACATATACTTATCCAAATCTATAGCAGAAGGAGGAGAACACAAGAGGAGAAAATCCTAGGATCATAAAAAAAAGTTCAAGACCATAATTTTTTGAAGAAATATCAATGCAATACATCCTACTGGAAGCAACAACTTCATGTTTATATATACCAAGGTCTACATCCTCTACAAATGTGGGAGAAGAGCTACAGAAAAAGGTATGCAACTTATGGTGCAAAAATATTCATTAAATTGAATTACTTATTAAATTTATTGGAACACCTGAAATTGGATTAAAATTGCAAAAATAAAATTATATTTTAGTCTTATTAAGTGTAAATAAAATCATATTATTTTTAAGGATTAAATTGCACATTTATTAGGAGTTAATTAGATTCTAGATTAGTTTCTATCAATTACCTATTATCTATTATTGAAAAATAAGACTAAGTCCTACAACATTGATTGTAGTGAAATTGTAGAATAACTCCTAAAGATTCATTTTAGGTTATTTTGATTAGTTGTAGTAGATTATTAGTGCATTTATTTGATATTTTATTAGAGTGATAAGGTGTAAAATTAGTGCATTAAAAGCAAAGAGCTTGTACTATTAAACCACTCTCAAAAATAAAATTAGTTTTGTGTTTCTCAAAAGGCACAAAGTATGATTTGTATCAAGTGTCTAAAGACACCATTTAAGCACAAAAATATGCAACTTGGTGTGCCCAATAGAATCCAACAAAAAGGTTTATAATCCTCTACATTTGGATAAGAACCTAACTAAAAAAAAATAGATATAGAAGCTTATGAAAGTGAGTCTAAAAATCAAAAGCATTACAAGTGAATGAAAAAAAAAAAAATGTAGAAAATTTGCATCAATTAAAATAACTTCTATCTACTATTATTGAAATTTGGACTTGTTATCAAAATTTTCGTAGTAAAAATGAAAAGGTGTTTCTATTGTTAAAGACAACCTCAAACCCTTGTATTGCAATAAATTTGCCACAAAAGCAGAATTTAACAATATGGAATAGAGTGCAAAAGAAGGAATATTAAAAGCATTATTATACAAAATATAATACATTATCTTGCACTACTTTAATATGTTTTTTGATAGCATAATTGCAAATTGGAAAGTGCCATATTAGGGTACATTTTCTTACAGGGAAAATAACAACCAACAAAGGACAGATGTTAGCACTGTTCCTCCCAAGCTAGAAGGATTCATTAAAGGGCTCATCTTGGACGTGTGCACCTATAGAATAAAAGCTCATTTCAGATCATCCATGAGCCACATTTACGTAGATAAGTGAGTGAAAATAAATCTAAAAAAGGATGTCAAAACAATAATAGGAAAAACAAAGAATTTGGAGATATAAAATAAAGGGAGAAAGGTGTTACATTCGTGGTCCCAATCTTGGAGAAGACCACTCAACAAAGGAAGCATTGAACTCTCATCCAAGATCCATAGCGCATTGTCCATACACCTATGAAAAATAAATCTTGCTTGCTACCCAAGCAACATTGCAAAGCAATAAAGTTATGGAGTTAAAATATCCATCTTCAAATTTTTCCAAGAATGGTCTCCATGCAGAAAAAATATTTTGAATTCTAGTCATCATTCCTCTCAATTTTATAGATACTTATATGAAGGAGTTACAAGCAAATACATGCCACTTGGTATTCTTGACCAGCTTCACACAAGGGTCTATACATTTTCAAGAAGCGTTGGACAAATATTTTGGAGTGTTACATAAAGAAGGGAGTGCTCATTTGCAATGGATGTGACACTTTTCATAATATCTATGATCAACATTGCTTAAAAGATATCATTTAGTCCACTACCAACATGCAAGTGTGAAGCACAATCAATATTTTTGAATGAAGAACATAGCAGAGTCAAGGCATGAGAGAAGCAACATAAATGATCGAACTACAGTGTGGAAGAAAAATGGGAAGGAGCATTAAAATCTCCCTATTTTTGGAAGGTCAACAATTCAGTGCCTACGTACAATATTTATATCTAGCCTTCCATCAAATATCCATTAACTAGGCACTCAAGGTACATTTTTAGCTATGGAAAGCACCAAACATTAGGGAGATATTGTGTATAAGGTAAGGTCTAAATCCCATTAATTATTGCTTTCATAAGTTGGAGTTATAAGTATTATAAACTAAGGTTAAAACTTAGGGTTTTGAAAGCTAAAGGGGTGATTTATCTAATTATTTTAATATTTGCAATATTACTTAGGGGGGATAGGGACTTTAAATTGGATTAAACTATATTGCAAATATTATTATCATTTCCCTAATTTTCCAAACTTGGGAGTCATAAGGGTTACTCCATTAAATTTATTTTATTTGGAAATCAGAAATAATCCAAGGGATATAAAAATGATTATTAAGGTATTTTATTAAGGTTGGATAAATTTATTTTTACTTGTCTAAAATCTCTCAAAGGGGATAAAATATTTCCAACATCAAAACCTCTTCAAAACTGAAATAGTACTTAGTTCAATTAGGAGTAATAAGGTGTTAAAAGTTATTTTTTGATTCTTTAAAAACTTGTACAAAATCAATCAAATTTGAATTATATTATCACAAAAGCACTATAGCATAATTTAAATAATTAGGGAGTCATAAGGCATTCTACAAAACTTGATAACACTAATATTTGTCTAAGATTATCAATTTAGGAAGATATAAAATTAATTCAAAACCTAAAGTTAGGTGGGAGTTACAAGGTAGTCCACAAATCTAAGGATCTATAAAGGTTTATTTTATAAAATCAAGATTATATACTTCAATCAAGGAGCTCATATCTTAAAATCATGGGACTATAAAAATTCAGGTCATACAAATATTTACTAGCATACTCGGTAATACTCTTAGAGGTGGAATAGGAAAAATACCAATGTGTATCAAGAACCTTATAGACTCTAGTAATGAAAAGAGGAAAGGAAAGGAGGAACCCCTACAATATAACATATATTTTTAAGTCAACAACTATGCAAAGGAAGATTCATCTAATGAATCAAATGAACAAAAATAGGGAATATTGATCAACAAGATTCTATGCAAAATGAAATAGCTTCAATTATGCACATATGGTCTATAGACCTTTTTAAAGAAAGAAAAAATGATATTCCTCAAATTGATCACAAAATTGCTAGACCATCTCTATTATGCACCCATTACAATCAATATGGTCATGAAAAATCAAATTGTTGGAGTTGACATCCATGCAAATATTATGATGGAATAAATCACTCATATTTATCCTATCACTTCAAATATAGATATTATATAGACTATGAAAGAATATTGCTTCAAAGGTTAAACTATTATCTTCAGAAATTTATTTCAGATAAATCTACTAACATTGAGCTCAAGGTTGGTACTTATGAAGGACAAAGAACCAAGTCTTACCAAGGGATAAAATAAGGAAAAATGCCAATTCAGATCCACTCAATACATGCACCATCATGAGATATATGAATTATCAAATATGCTTGAGATCAAGGAGAAAAGAATTATAAAAGATAAGAATAATTGAAATAAATACTATAGCAACAAAACAAGAACCATATCAAGTAGAAGTAGATGAAGAGAATATACATTGAAGACTAAATTCTTCAATACACAAATAATATAATATAGGGGGTGTTTGAAATAATATCTATTCCATAATTTGGGTTATGTAATGTATCCTCCAAGATACATACATATATTAATTCATGTCCAAGTTATCTAGTGACTACATGCTTTGTAATAAATGGATAATTATCCATGTGCAAGTTGTACATGTCCAAGGTGTCCCTATGCACAACTAGATAGAGTGTTGGCAAGCATCCTATTTTGCATATATAAGGATGGCCTCTTAGATAGATAGATGGGATAGTAGGAAGACATTGCTCGATAACGTAGGTTAGTGGATTGTATTCCACACCATTATTGGTGATGAATATTATGTAGATATGTAGCTTTGTTAATGGAGTGCTCACTTACTCCATAGCTACATTGTAATATTTTATATGTTTTATATTTTAGAATACTTTTGTCATCTAGCATATTTACTTTATTGCATGTTATTCTGCATCTTGTGATTATTATCTCTCATGGCTCATTCATCAAAATCTAACACAAGTTTTGTCCAACACACTCCTCACTTCCCAATCTTCTTCAAAATCCTTACATAGATTTTCACCTAACTAAATTAAAAATCTATGAATTTTTAGTAGAAACTCTACCTTCAATCAACAAACCCTATCCATATCATAGATATACAATTTTTGTTATCACAATCTAATTAAAAAACCCTAGTTGTCTCATAGATACATAATTTTAGCTATTTTACTCTAATATTTAAACCCTAGCCATCTGATGGATTTGTTAATAATTTTTATTTAAAACTATGGGTTTTAATGAAGGGTCTCAATATCCTTGTATTGGTGTTTGAAATTGGGTCTTCTAAATGATAACTTAAAGACATACAACTAAGGTATCCCTCATGGGACCATATAGAATCTATATGTTAGTTTCTAAAATTTAAGTTTAGCCAATATGGCCAATGTCATATTTGGATAAATTATCTATTACCCTATTTAATTCTCTATAGATATACTAACATTTACAAGATATTACATCTATCAATATTTTCAACATATTGCATCTAAGAATAATTTATAAAAATATAATGACAATTTTTATATAATCCCTAAATCCATCTTGTAATTTATGAATACCCTCATTAATATATATCTCCATCATTTTCCAAAGGTAATATGTATCCCTATAATAATACCCCCCACATTTTGCATAGATATTAGTTGAAGGTATATGTGATTATGAGCAAGAACAACTTGTTGGAATTTGCACTATTATCTAGAAATATACCAAAATATGCTTTCACCATGATATATGTTGAAAAATAAGGCAGAAAAAAATAATAGCATGCATTTGAAAAAGAGAGAGTAATATATTAATGAAAACATAAAATAATTAATAAGGGGTAGGTTCATGTGGATGTGCCCACAATATATTTTATCTATCCAAATACATTAGAAATGATTCATCCTCAAGGGATATTTGTAGTGATATTAAAAATACCAATGAGAGATTAACCTCATGCCAATATAAACTAAACCATGAGGTTTATTGTTAAAATAGAATAAAAATAAATTACCTTTTAAAAAAGGTTATCCATAAAGGTGAATTAACCAATATCATTAAGTTTGAATACATGAGAGTGCACATAGGCTTATATCAAGGTTAACATAGGCTTATATAGAAGAATTTTGATAGTCTTATATAGAAATATGTCCATAGGCTTACACCAAGATTACCAAGGCTTACATAACACTTTACCATAGTTTTACATAAATGTACCCATATGTTTACATCAAGATGCTCAAAGAATCACTAAGCACATTCCCATAGGCCTACGTTAAAAACACCCATGTATACTTCACCAATGTTCACCTTAGCCTAATAAGGTCATATTATAGTTATTTCAACACCATCTATAATCTTAAATGAGGAGAAAAGGAGAGAGAACATTAGAGATGATACATATACCCTCATAATTAATGCTCATGTGGGCCATTAAATATTCTTATCTTCCCTTCACAAAGGTGCATAAATTGGAACAATATCTCTTAAACATAAATTTGTATCTTCACTTTCTACATCAAGATATTAACATTCCCATGAGAATGTCTTCAACATGTATTATGTGGACACCAATCTATCCCCAAATATCAATATAATGCAACTAATTCATGGTGAAATAGGTAAGTATATAAATAATCAACCCAAAGAGTTAGAAAAAGTTCATAGAAATAAGGTATATCTTAATCTAATAATCTAAAACCTACTCAAATTATAGTGTAAAATATTATTAATAACTATTGTAAGGGTTCTTAGAGTTAGAGCAAACATTCAATATTAGAAAAGTAAAATATTAAACATGATATTGATATGAATAACTTGCATAGTAAAATTCACATTTAAAATAGTAACAACCACTAGAACTAATACCACCAATATGTAGAGCTTGAAAAACTATGTAATTTGAAAAAATGATCCTAAAATGCTTCTATATGTAAAAGTTATGGCCTCAAAAATTTTGGACATATTAATGCTCAAAGGAGAGCAAAAGTTAAATTATAACCCTTAGGATAAATTTCACATGTGAAATTTCCACTTGTCTTGTCTAAGCACTAGGATAAATGCACCCCTAAAGATGTGCTATTTTTTATTTTTATGTAGGTCCTTCAACAACTTATATGTATGCAAGGAAGATTAAAACCCATGTAAAATGGAGAGTGTTGGCAATTTTGGGTTTGAGATCCTAGCTTCTTGTCTATGAGTTTTCATTGATGTCAAAAAGAAATGACATTAATGTTAAGAGGATGTGTTGGCTTCAAAGGTGGAAGATTCCAAGAGAATATTTTTAAGAGAATCCGGAGAGATTCCATTGGCAATGGTTTTTATTAAAACCAATGGAGGTTCTCTTTATTATTTATTTAATTATTATTTAAAACCCTTCAAGGTTTTAATTAATTAATTAAGGGAGAAATTATTTTTAATTTATTAAAAATACTTTAAGGGTTTTTAAACCCTTTAGAAAGCAAA